>OY755241.1:92807479-92834597 GCA_963576725.1 Azorinus chamasolen | reverse complement strand
GCAGCCCCATTTTCGTGTATAAATGGCACTCATGATTTAGGAGTGGAAGAGAATCGATCCAGGACGATCCTAGGAGCGGCCGACCATCTGCTTCCATTAAGGACAAGGTGAAAGATATGGTTAAATTAGGACAGAGGAACTACAGTAAGAGATATATCTGATGAACTTGGTGTTTCGTGCTCTATTGTACATGGAATATTAACAGATGAACTTGGCATGTATAAATTTAGTGCACGCTGGGTACAGAGGTTGTTCACCAACAAGGAAAAGGAAAACCGAGTTTGATGCTCTCAGATGTTTCTCAGCTGCTACGATGCCAAAGGTGACGATGTTTTGGACAGAATTATCACTACAGTACGGATGAGATCGGGCTGCATCATTTCGATTCAGAGATCAAAGCCATGTCACCAGTGTGGAAATCCCAAAATACACCGCCCCCAAAGAAGGCCCAGGTTCAGAAAAGTGCAGGCAAACACATGTTCATTTTCTTTATGGACAAGCAGACACGGAAAGATCCTGCAATGCAGAGTTCCAGATGGCCAGACTGTCGCAGCTGCGTATTATTCTATGGTAAGGTTAATTTGAGCAGACTATGACTTTAATGAGTAAAAATTATTGATACTAAACTTCAGTATTATTAGTAATAGTTTGTTAATCTATTAAAAGATGCAATGATTGTTTAGAAAAGTTATCAATATGCGACTGCATATTGTTTTCTCCAGGTTCTGAGGGGGGATCTCGTTCATGAGATACAAAAGAAGCGACCACACATGGATCTTGAGCACGTAATTCTACACCAGGATAATGCACCAGGCCACAGAGTAGTTTCCACACAGTTACAAATCAGCTTACTAGGATTTGAGGTGTTAGAACACCCGCCACACAACCCCGAATTGGCTCCCATGGATTTTAGAGTGTTCCCAGAGTTAAAGGCGAGCTTACGCGGAATTATATTTGATTGAGCAGCTGAACTTACCAAACAGACACAGTATCTACATTCAGCGAAGACTGGTGTGCAGAAACATTAGCAAAATGGGTTAGAAGGCATAACAAGTGCGTGGATATTGCCGGGGACTATGTTGAGAAAGTGGGACGTTCGTTGGACTTACATAACATTTGACACTTTAGTGATGTCACATCGACGCTGACATGCTCCGGGTGTGTGTTATGTATGTATTTGTAATATGCATACAAAAAATGTTTTTAAGTATATCTTGCTGATTTTCACAGAATATGTAACGCAGATCTGGAAATTAATGTTGATCTAATTTTTTGCATGCAATAACGATTACACGTCATTTTATAACAACATTCTACGAACTTTCCGAACAACCCTGGTAGATGTGATTCTACAGTTTATGTCATGGTCCTGTGTTTATATACCATTTAAACCATTCAACAAATAAAAAGTCATGCTGTCATCATTTCTTACATTAATCAGGTAATGGGTTTAAAAAGCTCTGCATTACGTGAAATATTTACCTGTGAACTCTGATGGTTTGACCTTGAACTAAGACACTATAATCACAAGTATCTCCCTCTAAAAGCATCCTCAACAGGTCTGATCCCAGCTCGTTACAAGCCTCAAATTCCATCCTGGTACCCCAGACACTCTCGGCTAGAGCCTGTAAACTCACTGCCTCATCTTCACTATTTGGTCTACATATTCTAGGCTCTTTACTTTCTTCTCCTTTTGCCTCCTGATCAGCATCAGTTGTTACACCATTTTCTTGTGATACACCTGAACTTTTCACATCACTAATGTTGTGGCCATGTGCTGCAGTAAACTCATCCCCATTTTTATTCAATGATGCATCCGTATCTCCATTGATAACTAGATAAGATTTATCTGGAATTTTTTCTCTTTCTATCACTGTTTTTGCATCTTTAAAGCTTTTCTGGACTAATTTTTCTGCTATACTGTAATAATCATGCTCTGTACATTCTTTTCCATTAGAAATGAAGGTTTCAGCAGTAGCATCAGTCTTTCCATACACATTCTTGTCATTATTTTCAGAACACTTTTGGTCCATTTCAGAGTTCACTCCGAGCCTTTCAGAAGTATGAGGCTCTTGGAGTATAGTCTCAAGCTTTCTAAGGTATGGGGCTATCTTATCTTCAGTATATATGGCCCTGGCAAAAATAAATGTTGTTCATCATTTAGTCCATAAATACCACTTTTAACACCTTTCCAAACAGAGCAGACCAAGATCAGTCGGCTCCTATAGAAGCCGTCTGATTAGGGTCTGCTCTTTTTGCTTATGGTATAATATAGATGTGATTCTACAGTTTCTAACAGTGCCAAAACTTTCTGTATTCATGATGACATTATAAAAAGGTCACTTCATTCACAGAAATACATTTTCAGAATTTCTTTTTCAAAACATAGGATTGGTACTTCGTTTTGTTTTGATCTGGTTTAACCCTTTAACAAGAGTGCCCATAATCACTCACCTGGTTATAACAGAAATTCATAAAACCTTGGGTGGGGCCATTTAAAATATGCATTTAAAGATTTTTGCAAAAGTAGGTCAAAGGTTAAGGTCAATCTCAGAAGGGCAAACAATGATATTGTTGGAAAACTCTTAACACAAGAAAGTTACATACCAAGTATGGAAGCATGTCAAACGTGAAGGTCAACGTCAGAAGGGCAAAAATGTTGGCATGGTCATATCAAAAAACTTTAACCTTGGCCACTCTCACGCCAGGTTTATAAGATAAGCTCTGCTGTTCTACGAACAGGTGAGTGAAAAAGGGGAATAACTCCCAAAATATTGATGCTAGAGTTATGGCTCTTGTGCATGACACTTTCTCTCATCACGTTTGTTCAATGTGTGAAGTTATAATGAATTTGGCCTACCCTTGTAGAAGATATGGCCCAGACATGAAGTGTGACAGATGGACAGAGGGTGAAAATATGAACAAGAGAGCCAGAATGGCCCAGAATTCGCTCACCAGACTTTCAGAGGAGAAGATTTTCAAAGTTTTCACTATATGTTCCATAGAAAACTAGCCGGCCCTGTGGCAGGGCAAACTTTGACCCCAGGGGCATGATTTATATAACTTTTGTAGAGGACCTGAACATGATGCTAATTGTGCCAAATATGAAAGCTGAGAACCTTCAAGTTTCAGAGAAGATTTTCAAGGTTTTCACTAGATGTTTTTATTGCAAAGTTGCCACCCCTGGGGCCAATTTTGACCCCAGGGCCATAATTTATAAAACAAATTGTAGAGGACCTACAGATAATGCTATGTGCCAAAGATGAAAGCTGAGAACCTTGTACATTCAGAGGAGAAGATTATTAAAGGTTCAAATTGTTGACGACTGACAACGCACAACGGACCAATTTTGACCCCAGGGGCATGGTTTATATAACTTTTGTAGAGGACCTGAACATGATGCTAATTGTGCCAAATATGAAAGCTGAGAACCTTCAAGTTTCAGAGAAGATTTTCAAGGTTTTCACTAGATGTTTTTATTGCAAAGTTGCCACCCCTGGGGCCAATTTTGACCCCAGGGCCATAATTTATAAAACAAATTGTAGAGGACCTACAGATAATGCTATGTGCCAAAGATGAAAGCTGAGAACCTTGTACATTCAGAGGAGAAGATTATTAAAGGTTCAAATTGTTGACGACTGACAACGCACAACGGACCAATTTTGACCCCAGGGGCATGGTTTATATAACTTTTGTAGAGGACCTGAACATGATGCTAATTGTGCCAAATATGAAAGCTGAGAACCTTCAAGTTTCAGAGAAGATTTTCAAGGTTTTCACTAGATGTTTTTATTGCAAAGTTGCCACCCCTGGGGCCAATTTTGACCCCAGGGCCATAATTTATAAAACAAATTGTAGAGGACCTACAGATAATGCTATGTGCCAAAGATGAAAGCTGAGAACCTTGTACATTCAGAGGAGAAGATTATTAAAGGTTCAAATTGTTGACGACTGACAACGCACAACGGACCAATTTTGACCCCAGGGGCATGGTTTATATAACTTTTGTAGAGGACCTGAACATGATGCTAATTGTGCCAAATATGCAAGATGAGAACCTTCCAGTTTCAGAGGAGAAGATTTTAAAAGTTCTGGCTATAAGTTTCTACTGAAAACTGACCACCCCTGGGGGTCAGGCCAATTTTGACATCATTTATATAATTTTTGTACAGGATCTGAACATGATGCTATTTGCCAAATATAAAAGCTGAGAACATTCCAGTTTCAAAGGCGAAGATTTTCAAAGTTTTCAGTATATGTTTCTATTGAAAACTGACCTACCCCTGGGCGGAGCCAATTTTGACCCCAGGGGCATAATTAACATATCTTTTGTAGAAGACCTGAACATGATGCTATGTGCCAAATATGAAAGCTGAGAACCTTCCAGTTTCAAGGGAGAAGATTTTAAAAGTTTTCGCTATATGTTTCTATTGAAAACTAGCCGGCCCTGGGTCGGGGCCAAATTTGTCCCCAGGGGCTTAATTTATATAAATTTTGTAGAGGGCCTACAGATGATGCTACGTGCCAAAAATGAAAGCTGAGAACCATGTAGATTCAGAGATGAATATTTTTAAAGGTCAATTTCTGGACGACTGATGATGGACGACGGACTACACATGCCAACGGATGCCCTGTAGTCTTTTAATTGCCTAATTTTGTTATTTAAAGTTTAATTGATACGCTCGGCGGATCTGGAAGGCGAGCCAGATAGAAACAGAGTAGGGTTAAAGGTAGACATGTAACGCATGGACGTTACAATATTATACATGTATTGCACTATAAACACAGGCTTTAAATTAAAAAGTTAATTTTGCACTATATGTGTATTATATTGTCACATAAATTTAACCCTTTACTCCATAAATACACCTTTGAACGTCTTTGCAAACAAAGTAGATCAAGATCTGACAGATCCTGCAGGAGCCATCTGCCCTGCATCTACTCTGTTTGCTATCAAAATATAATGATATTTGATTCTACAGTTTCTGTCCTGATAAAAACGCCCCTGTTCATAGTGCTGTTATAACAATTCAGTGAATTAATATACATGATGGCATTATTTCTTACACAAGCAGTAATGGAATAAAAAGTTAAGAGAGAAAGACAATCACATTTATCACATTGTCCCCAAATTTTCCAGTGAAAGAAACTTAATTCTTACTTGTAAATCTCACTAAGTTCCAAAGACCTTCCACAGTTAACAAGCGAGATATGGCTGCCATCGTCGATTCCAGAAGAAAATGACATCATATAATCAAGGAGACTCCGGCTTCTAAATACAAAAACAAAATCTCTCTCATACTCCAATATACAACAAGAGCACCGCAAGCGGATGCCAACGCTTGTCTGTCGTCATTGTCAAGATGAACATGCATATCAAATATGAAGGTTATAAATGAAAAATTGAAGAAGTTATGAACAATGTTAAGATTTCGGACAACGACGACAGTGATGACGACAATGCAAACGCCGGAGTTATGACAATAGCTCGTGATTTCTTCAGAACAAACGAACTAAAAATTGTCATATTGCCAGTACAGTAACAAAAAATTCAGTTACAGACAATATACCATATGTATAATTGTATATATACCCAAAGTATTCAAACAGAAAAACTTAGGCCAATAGTGCAGACGCGGGTCTACCCTACATCAATCTAATCTAATGCTATCAAAATGGTACAAAATTCACTAATTCTGCTTTACAAACATAACGTGTCCGAATATCTGTAATAAATTAGGTATCAAGGGTTAAGCTTTTTAACAATTTACTCCATAAATATGCCCTTATTTGCCTTAGCAAACAGAGAAGACCCAGATCAGATGACTCCTACAGGAGTAATCTGATCAGGGTCTACTCTGTTTGCTTATGGTATAATAAAGACCTAACTCTTCTGTTTCTGTCTGAGCCAAAATGGACTGTGTCATCATAAAACAATAACCTAATAAATATTTATGATGTTACAATTTCTTACATAAATATTCATGGAGTAAAGGGTTAATTGTTAGCGACACTTTTTCATACAATTGCAAATACAGTAGAGTAGACCCAGAACAGAATTTGAGGGCTTGGTGCAAAACTATTCTAACTCCTTCTCAAAGTGAAAGAGTTAGAATAGTTTTGCACCAAGCCCTCGACTGATGACTCCTTCAGGAACCATATGATCAGGGTTTAGTCTGTTTGCTTATGGTATAATATTGATTTGATTCACTATTAACTTGTTATTTCTAAGTTCAAAGGGGTATAAATCCCAGAACAAGAGGGCCATGATGGCCCTGATATCGCTCACCAGAGAATCAAGGGAGAAGATTTTAGAAGTTTTCACTATGTTTCTATTGAAAACTGGCCATCCCTGGGGTGGGCAAATTTTGACTCCAGCGGCATAATTTATACAAATTTAGTAGAGGATCTGAACATGACACTATGTGCAAAATATGAAAGCTGGGAACCTTCCCATTTCAGAGCAGAGATTTTCAAAGTTTTCACTATTTGTTTCTATAGATACGAAATTCGCCACCCCGGGGCAGGGCCAATTTTGACCCCAGGAGCATAATCTACACACCTTTTGTAGAGGACCTGAACATGATGCTATATGCCAAATATGAAAGCTGAGGGCCTTCCAGTTTCAGAGAAGATTTTCAAAGCTTTCACTATATATTTCTATTGAAAACTGGCCACCCCTGGGGCAGGGCCAATATGAAAGCTATGAGCCTTCCAGTTTCAGTTTCAGAGGAGAAGATGTTCAAAGTTTTATAATATGTTTCTATTGTAAACAAGGCAGCTCTTGGGCGGGGCCAATTTTGTCCCAAGGGACTTGATTTACATAACTTTTGTAGAGGACCTATACATGATGTTATGAGCTGAGAACCTTCCAGTTTCAGGAGAAGATTTTCAAAGTTTTCACTAAATGTTTCTATTGAAAACTGGCCAGCCCTGGGGCAGGGCCAATTTTTACCCCTGGGACATGATTTACATAACTTTTGTAGAGGACCTGAACATGATGTTATCTGCAAAATATGAAAGCTGAGAACCTAACAGTTTCAGAGGAGAAGATTTTCAAAGTTTTCTCTATATGTTTCTATTGAAAACTAGCAACCCCTGGGACGAGCCAATTCTGACCCCAGGGGCATTATTTATATAACTTTTGTAGAGGACCTGAACATGATACTATGTGCCAAATATGAAAGCTGAGAGCTTTCCAGTTTCAGAGGAGACGATTTTCAAAGTTTTACTATACAGTAAAACTTATTTATAACAAACTCTGATAAAGCGAATTTCCGCTTATAGCGACCTAAATTTCGTTCCCCTGCCTTTATCTTTATTAATTCTATGCAGACTATATTGTTTAGTGCGAAGTTGGTTAGAGCGAATTTTCGCTTATGGCAAACTGATTTTCAGTACCATTATTCACAAAACACTTTAAAATTCCTTCATTAAAGCGAAGTTTCTACTATCTTCAATCTCCTGTGTTTTTCGCACGATTAACACCATGTCGCATAGGTGTTAAAACACATACTAGTGTTGGGGCGAACTGTGAAGTGATCCGTAAACATTTATTCTTCACGGTGGTATGGTATAATTAAACACTGCTAGCCGTGGGGCATATATGCACTTAAAAGGATGGGTTATAGCTAAACATTCTTAAGATATGATGTTTGTTTTTTATTTCCAAAATAAATACTTGAAGTCTTTTGGTTTTGTTATTCCATCTCCGTTCACATACTATTTCAGCATTTTCTGCTAAAAATAGAATCTACAGCTGACTCTGATGACGACACAAATCTATAAGGAATATTTGCCTCTGCCCACATACGCGGAGTCTTTTTACGCTAAACCCAATTTACATCGGACATTGGAGCAACAGCCAAATACTCCAGAGAATTTTTTTTAAAAACTGACATTTATGAAACAGTTATTTGGCAAGTGTCAAACATCAATGTGTGTTCAAAAGCAAATGACCGATTTCTTCCACAAAGAGTAAGCTGTATTACATATATATGCCTGAATTACGGTTTAATAAAGTTTTGAACAGTCGTGTGTCAGAGTCATAATTTATAGCCAACTTCGTACTATCAATATAGCGAATAATGTTAAAAGCAAAGTAAATCCTTCAGTCCCTTGGAATTCGTTATAACCGAGTTTTACTCTATGTTTCCATTGAAAACAGGGCACGCCTTAGGTGGGGCCAATTTTGACCCCAGGGGCATAATTTATATAACTTTTGTAGAGGACCTGAATATGATACTATGTGCCAAAGATGAAAGCTGAGAACACTGTACATTCAGATGAGAAGATTTTTAAAGGTTCAAATTGTTGACGACAAACGACGAATAATGCATGCCGACGGACGACGGACATCAGGCGATCACAATAGCTCACCCTGGGCACTTTGTGCTCTGGTGAGCAAAAGATTGGAGAAGGAAAAATCCCTGACAATATGCACATCTACATATTGTTTTCTTGCTACATACAATGTTTAATGAAATTCTGTTGAACTGTTTGAGAGAAGTTGCACTTACAAGGGTAGGGTAAAAAAACCCGAGTGATTTCTAAGTTAAAAGGGGCATAACTCCCAGAAAAATTGCAGAAGGAAAAATCCCCAACAATATGCCCATCTACATATTGTGTCCTTGCTACATACAAGGTAGTATGAAATTCTGTTTAACAGTTTTAGAGAAGTTGCGCCTACAAGGGTATGGTCAAGAGATTTCTAAGTTCAAAGGGGCATAACTCTCAGGAAAATTGGAGAAGGAGAAATCCCCAACAATATGCACATCTACATATTGTGTCCTTGCTACATACAAGGTAGTATAAAATTCTGTTTAACAGTTTTAGAGAAGTTGCGCCTACAAGGGTATGGTCAAGAGATTTCTAAGTTCAAAGGGGCATAACTCTTAGGAAAATTGGAGAAGGAGAAATCCCCAACAATATGCACATCTACATATTGTGTCCTTGCTACATACATGGTTTAATGAAATTCTGCTGAACAGTTTGAGAGGAGTTGCACTTTCAAGGATAGGGTCAAAAGACCTAGTGATTTCTGAGTTCAAAGGGGCATAATTCCAAGAAAAATTGCGACAGGAAAAATCCCCGGCAATATGCACATCTACATAACGTGTCCTTGCTACATGCAAGGTTTTATGAAAATCCCTTGAACAGTTTCAGAGGAGTTGTGCTTTCAAGATTGGAAGCCGCCCGTCCGCCCAACCAACGTCCAACCACCCACCGTACATCACCATTTCAATAACCGGAGTCTTCCGTGAAAACCTGGCTAAAAACAGCTTGGAATGAGTAGGTGGGAGAAAATGTACCTGAAAAGCATTGTATTCTACGATTGAGAAGAAAAGACAACAAAAAGAGATAACGGTAGTTTTAAAAATTAATATAGAAGGTATTAAGATCAATTAATTTTCTTACCTGGCTCTCAAAATGCAACAATGGAGGGGCAGATTGGAAATAAGCAAATGCACAGTTAAATCTGAAAGAATTCCATCTGAGAAAAGCCTGAAACAGAATTGTATTTAATTTAGGCAATGTGCTTGCACAATGTATTTACATCATACAATCCTAATTTCATTTAATCCTTCTGAAAACCATAGTTAAGGTCACTTGAGGGTCATTTTACAAAACTGTCCTTAGAGTGCCTATATATAATTACAGTGCTCCCTCTCTACAACGACTGCTCCCTCTCTACAACGACTGCTCCCTCTCTACAACGACACCCTTTTGGATACGAATATTGTATGTGTTGTTCAGAGGGAGTTGTTATAGGGAGGGAAAATCAAACATAAATAGCTTGTTTGCAGATCCCCAGATAAGGTGTATTTCGAGAACTAAAACCGTTATGCCTCAAGGAAACCCTATGTTGTGACCACTCTTTAGAATCGTCACAAAGTGACGATTCTAAAGAGTGGTCACAACATAGGGTTTGATGGAGGAAGCACTGTAGTTAACACCCTTTACCTGGGCACATAGTGTAGACCCAGATCACACAGATCCTGTGCAGGAGCTGTCTCATCAGATTCTGCTCCATTTGATTATGAAACATACATCTAATATCCGATTCTAAACTAATTGCCATAGCAATGTATTCACTTGTTTTGTTAACATTATAAGAAAATTGTTGAAACCATCTAATAAGCGTCTGTTCTATTTGCTTACGAAATAAAGTACATGTAGAACTGATTCTGCAGTTTCTGCTATCGCAAAATGTCCTGTGTTTATGTGCCATTATAAACTTTCATCTAATTTATATTCATGATGTGGGTTAACCTTTCTTCCACTGCTATTACTTTTAAATTTGTTTATAATTTGTTCATAATTTGTTCATGATACCTCTCCATATCATAGCGAAGTTTTTCTGCCTGGGACTTTCTCAATTTGTCAGAAGCAGCAGAGCATTTCTGTTGAAATGCTGTCGTACTTGTTCTCTCTTTAGGTCTGGCCATCTTTAAGACTCAAGATCTGAAAAACAAAAACATTATCCAGAGCCATATATAAAATCTCCCCAAACTGTGCAAGAGTCTGACTGATGCAGATAAGGCTGTGTAAGAGTCTGACTGAAGCTGTTGAACGTGTGCAGAGTCTGACTGAAGCTGATGATGGTGTGCAAAGAAGCCGAAGATGATGTGCAAGAGTCTGACTGAAGCTAATGCAAGAGTCTGACTTAATGAGTTTTTAAGTTTTCACTATGTGTTTCTATAGAAAACTAGCCGGCCCTGGGGCGGGCAAATTTTGACCCAAGGGGCATAATTTATGTAACTTTTGTAGAGGACCTCATGTGAAAGGAGATTCCTAGTTCTTTATTTCATTATATTAAGAGCTCCTCATTTTACTTCCAAATATACTTAAAATAATGTTTTTATATTAATTAAAAACACTAATTATTACATATTATTAATAGCTAACTTAATTATGAACTCCTTTCACGGGATCTACAGTGGCGAAAGGAGCAAGTAATCCGTTTTCCCTGTAAATTTAAACAATATATTAATGATTTGTAATACATCCTGGCTTAAATCATTATATAAGAGCTAAATATATCTAAAATATATGCACATGTCATTTAAGATAACTAACAGATAGCCAAGATTGATTTTTAATCCTCCTTTCGCCAGAAAATCCTCCTTTCGTGTTTTTAGTCATACCAGACAATACCCTCTAAATATGCACCCTTATCAAAGTTAAAAAAATCTTTCTTCCTAGAATGGTATCCAGGGCTCGAAAATTTCTTTAGATGTCACTCGTCCTGTAGGACCAGTGACTAGGAATTGTTACTCGTCCTCCAGAAAAGGTTCTCGTCCTACATTTTTAGGCAAACACTGTTATACTGTCAAATAACTTTGATCTGATTGAGTCGTTAAATCGAAAGTAGAACAATATCACAAATTGTGGGTACACATTATGTGGACTTGCATAGATGGGGCTTTATACCATGTTCGCTACTCTTTTCTGTTAATGGTTTTTTTTTAATCCCTCCTCTCGTCATCTCTCCCACCACCAAATAATGTCGCTGATTTGCCATTTCAGTTTGACAACCCGACGCGAGATAAAGTGGTGTTGATATAAACATACATTTACCCCTCTTACCAGACTGGTTTCGGATTTTTTGAAACAGTGACTATCGGGACGCTGTATCTTGATTTGCTAACAAACTGAACTAATTTCCATTAATTTAACACAAACACTATTCTTTTTTATTTCTTCCACGGTGTTTTCATCACGTATAGCCTTTCACTCCATTTAATCCATTCACTTACGAAACAAAAATAATCGACTGTTGAAAATACTAGTACTGAGTCCCAGTCTGTGCAGTCATGCAGCAAGCAATGAGCACTTAATTGCTACAGGAAATCAAGCGTTCAGCTGACTATGAGGTTCAAATGTCAATTGTAAATGACAACTGTTTAAAACGTGAGTCGGCCAGAATTTCAGCTTCAAATAAATTATTTCTCCTCCAAAAAGCTACTCGTCCTGTCGGACATAAACTTCCAAATTTTTACTCATCTTACACCACTGTCCACTCTTAATTACGAGCAGACGAGTGAAATTTTCGAGGCCTGATATCACAATAACATATATACACCAATTACCTAGGTCCCACCTAAACAGATTTACCTTTTGTATTAATAAATGCATGCCACTATTCTTATTTGTCCAAATTTAGATATATATTGGTAAACAGTTGGCAGTAGGTCATATCGGACTAATTAATAATATGGGGCATTTTATTCAATATATAGAGAGTGGTCCGATTTGATCCGGTCAGATCGATCGGCCAGGCCGATTTGATTTTGGTCGATTTGACCCAGATTAAGGAGATACACATGAAATTTGGAATAAACACAGAACAGGGAAAGTGTTATTAACTCTCTTACTTGGAGAGGGCTCCTTTGTAACAGGTTTATAATAAAGTTACTAATAACATCCCTCTGATACTCAGCTTCTATGAACAATACAAACAATACTGTAAGGCAGGTTGTAGCTGCAGGTCAAATGTGATACAAAAAGCTCACTTTGCCTCGGACCTTTTTGCATTACTTTTTTCGAGTATTAAGCAACCACCTGCTTTTTATTTTTGTCAAATCAAGTAATATTTATTGATAAAGTTGGGTAAACAAACAATTAGCACAATATGCATAATGAAACAAGCTCTGAATAGCTTTTAAAACTGACTTACATATGCATGGCAAGTGATAATCATAATTTAACATAAAACACAAAAGTACATATTTAAGACTAAATTACATTACTACAGTATCTAGAGATAACCCTTCTCATGTTGGTCCCATATGCTGCTATTTAATGCAAACAGTGTAAATGCAAGACCAGGTAGTTTTAGAGGAGGTTATGGTCAGCACAGGTTGCCCAGATCTCATGGCTGAGTAAGTCAAGACAGGTGGTGGTGGTTTTAATTGTCAAACTATACCAGTTTGTCAAACTGATTTTGTATATTAGGCAAAAAAGTGGTTTCTTCAAACTGATATTTATAAAGTGGGTAGGGCTATTAGCCGTATTGTTGAACTGTGGATAAAATGTACCACAATTATCGAATTGTTTAAGTTGAAATTTGAAAATATGTAACGGACTGTATATCATATGAACGAAAATTAAAATTAAAAGTTATTTTTTTATTGCCAACAACAAGTCTGTTTAAACTTTAAATCACAAATTCATGCAGGATCAGTGCAACTTTGTATGATCTATTAAATCAGTGAAATGCTCAGCAAATGCCAAGCACAGTCATCAAAACTATAGTCATAACCACATCAATTGCTTTCACAGGTATGAACTTACTGTTATTAATTAACACATCCTCTTCTATTATACTATACAATTGCCAGTTTGACTAAACCACTACCCATTTTGTTCATAAGTCGAGTTTGACCAACTGGTAGTTTGACTAAACCACCATAATCCCGTCAAGATGAATTACAGTCAAACCGGCCCCGAGTCAAACCGGCCCCTGGTCAAACCGGCCTCCAAAAGTCAAACAGGCCTCACATGAATTATTTTTTTGGTCAAACCGGCCCCACATTTTTAAATCGATTTTTTAACCATGTTCAATATTAATTGTTTCTAGAAACCCAATGCAGATCTACTGTGTTGCTTAATTATTACATATATTTTGGTCAGTTGGAAATTTGGCAATGTATTAATTAGCTTTACCGGTAGTTCATACTCGGCTCGCATTTCTAGATTAAGTGGCATTGGCGCTTAGTTAATGCCAACTAATGGCACACATGTGTCTTTCGGTAGGTGTGATAATCGGATTAATGGCACGGGCGTGTATGTTGTTTGTGATAATTCAATTAGACGTGCGTGTTCATTGTGTCAGTTGAATGAACCCGAGACATATACATGTATATGTCTCTGAATGAACGTAAGGTATATTGTTTATCTTGGTATGTAGACATATTTGCACACAAAAATAAAGTATCATTCAAAAGTACATATAAATCTATTTCAAATGTTGTAAAATGATGATATCGAGTGAAAAAATTCGTGTATTCGTTTTAAGTTCTTTTCAACCTTTACTCAATCAATAGCTACATTTTTATCATTACTTAGGCAGAAAATATAGAATCAGATCTATAGTATACTGTAAGCAAACTGAGCAGACCCTGATCAGAAATCTCATATATAAAAACCATGTGATCTGGGTCTACTCTGTTTGCATTATATTTGCATATTTATGGAGTAAAGGCTGACCTCAATGTATATTATCATCAATGCAAACAATTAAAGGAAACCCAGACCGGATAGCTCTGAGTCTTACAGGGTATGCTCTGTATGGAATATTGCAGGTCTTGCTAACATAAATAATCATGGATTGAAGGGTTAAAAATTATCTGTTTAATGAGCAGGTTCTTCCAGCGCCAATTCATTTATCTTCAATAAATGAATGTGCGCTTAAGACAGGTTCTACTATTTATATATCGAACTTACAGATAGATTCACCCATGGATTTTCCTTCAGATTTGTCATAAACAAATCAATGTTCCTTTGACAGACGCTTGATTTTTGTGACCGAGATCAATATGGACAATTTGCGGCTTCGCCGCAATTTCTAGCATGCCCTTAGAGCCAAAAAAAATCAAAGTACTGATGTACTGATGATGGTTTCAAATTTAAAATTGTATTAAATCGGGATTTAAAGAAATGAGAGAACTAAAAATGTTGTAGTGGTGAAGAATTAAAAATTGCTAATAATAATTGATGAAAATAAAACAGTATCTCGTAGACTCCCCTTCTATCGAACCTCACCTGTTTATCGAACCTTTCATTTTTTGTGTTTTTACGCATGTACACGTGCATACTACGTCATAAAATCATGAGTACCGTTGCTTTGTCTGTAAACAACGACTCGTAGCTTTAAAAACGAAATATACGTCATAAACAGGTCAATACAGTTTATTTTTCCTTCAACTATGCTAAACATGAGAAAACTCTTACTACGTTATATAGAATATCAACATAAATTGAAAAGTGTACCACGTTAAAAATGTAAGACAGCTCTGATCCCTTCAACTTATGCAAAGGTCGCGTGCCCATGATGAAATCACGTGATTATGAGTATTTTGTTATGTGTACAGTAAACAGTTTCTAAAATAAAGGTTCGATAAGCAGGTGATATTTTTCTGGCAGCCATATTTGCTTTTGTCATGCGGGTGGTGGGGAACACTGGGTTGTTTGGGGATTAATAGATCAGAATAAAATTACTTAATTGTTTCAAAGTATATATAAAAGATTATTTTGAACTGCCAATTTATTTTTTCTTCAATATTCACAGTAAACGTTTTCTGTTCCTGGTCAAAGGTTAAGAGGTTCGATAGACGGTGAGATCATGCTAATACAATTCAGCAGTATAAGATATGAGTAAACTACCGCTTTGGCATGTTAAAGTGATGCCAGTGCCCCCTGTGTTCACAAGGGACACTGTTCTAAATCAAAATGTACTGGAATGTACCAACATGTCAACATAGTGTATCGTGATACACACTTACGTGCACAGAATGCGTACTTTTGCACCCATTGTGAACCCATGGGCCACACCGGGTTCCATACGGGATACTGCAAACTACCGCTTTTGGCATGTTAAAGGTGCTGCCATTGTCCCCCTGTGTTCACAAGGGGGCACTGGAATGTACTGGAATGTACCAACATGTCAACATAGTGTATCATGGAACATACTTACGTGCACAGAATGCGTACGTTTGCACCCATTGTGCTCCCATGGGCCTTACCGGGTTCCATACGGGATACTGCAAACTACCGCTTTGGCATGTTAAAGGTGCTGTCAGTGCCCCTTGTGTTCACAAGGTGCACTGGAATGTACTGGAATGTACCAACATGTCAACATATTGTATCGTGGTACACACTTACGCGCGCAGAATGCCTACTTTTGCTCCCAGTGTACTCCCATTTTGAATTAATTTGCTTTTATGAATTTTAGGTAGGCCATAAAATGCATTGCTTTTGAAATCAAAATTCAGTAAAAAGTCTGCTCCGTGTTTTGTTAATTGATCATTCTGATCAATCAGATGTTTAATACTGGGAAAGATATTTTTATGATCACTATCATCAATTTGAGAATGATACAGCTTGTCATTTAACATTTCTAGAATCTTGGTTTTGTAGGCGATTCGGATATTCTTTTAAAACGTTTAGAAGAATTTGCATTTAATCTTATAAAATTGAATTATCCACAAGAAATAGTTAAGACAGGAATTATTAAAGCCTTTAAATACCAAGAAATGAATTGCTTACAGTTAAGAGAAACAAGAGGGCCAGAATGGCCCTGACATCGCTCACCAGACAATCAGAGGAGAAGATTTTCAAAGTTTTCACTAAATGTTTCTATTGAAAACTTAACACCCCAAGGGCGGTGCTAATTTTGACCCCAGGGACACAATTTATATATCTTTTGTAGAGGACCTGAACATGATGCTGAAAAGAATGTTGTGAAAGAATGGATAGAGCATAGACCACTGGAACTTGCATTAATTCTTTGGATGCTAGAGGAGGATTCTCCCATCACTAATGACCTATGCAAACAGTTTGGATCCAGATCAGCCCCACATAATGTGGGGTCTGGTCTGATATCCAAATTGTTTGTAAATGAGATTGAACTTCTGAGAAACTTAGAAAGAGCGTGTGTAGTGGGATTCTCCCAGCACTAATGACCTATGCAGTTTGGATCCAAATCAGGCCCCACATAATATGGGGCCTGATCTGATATCCAAACTGTTTGTCAATGAGACTGAACTTCTGAAAAACTTGGAAAGAAAGTGTGTAGTTACGATAACATATGAATTTGCTGCAGACAACAATTTAGCAGATGACAAAATTATCCAGCATGCAAAGAGTTAAGCTGAAATTCACAACAGATATGCTCTATATTGATATCTGGTAGCTTAATGCAGGGCAAAGGTATGAAAAAAAACCTTTAAGAGTGTTCTGCATAATGAGAACTATCCACAGTTTCCTCAATCTTAAATGAGTGTGTGTTATTTGTCTAAACACAATTTCTATTTTACTGATCAGGCTAAGGGTGATTATATGAGAACCTACACTGACTGGTCTGAGCTCTGCAGGTTGATATATGAAGGAGAAACCTTTAGACTGTCGTTTCTTACGTGAAGAAGACTGTACACACAGGACAGGGCCAATTTTAACCCAAGAACTATGATACTTATAAACCCCATAAAGTTATGCTTAGTAAATCTATACACCAAATATTTAAGCTCTGGGACATGTAGTTTCTGACAAGAATATTTTTTAAAGTTTTTCCTCTAATGCATAACTAGTGATCCCATGGGCTGTTTAAGCAGTCAGCTACCAAAAACTGGCAATCCCTGGGGTTGGACCAATTTTGACCCTAGGGGCATAATTTATATAACTTTTGTAGAAGCCCTGAAGTTGAAGCTATGTGCCAAATATGAAAGCTGAGGACCTTCTAGTTTTAGAGGAGATGATGTTCAAAGTTTTCACTATATGTTTCTATTGAAAACTGAAAACCCCTGGGGCAGGGCCAATTTTGACCCCAGGGGTATAATTTATATAAATTTTGTAGAGGACCTACAGATGATGCTATGTGCCAAAGATAAAAGCTGAGAACCCTGTTGATTCAGAGGAGAATATATTTGAATGTTCAAATTGTTGACGACTGACGACGCACACCGCATGACGCACGACGGACGACGCACGCCGACGGACGACGGACATCAGGCAATCACAAAAGCTCACCCTGAGCACTTTGTGCTCTGGTGAGCTAAAAACGAAGAGCACATTATTCCGTTTATTTCAACTTTTAATCCAAAAATAAAGAGATATTTGGTGTATTGAAACAAAATATGGAGATTGTAAATAATGATGAAACAATGAAAAGAATAATGAACTGTACGAGAGTGATTAGAGGCAAACGGCAACTACCAAACTCAAAGCACCTTCTAACCCGATCTGATTTCAAAGAATTTTGATTGCGTCCATCAGTCAACAATTGCAAAGAGTCCTGCTGTGGACTTTGCAGTTGCATAGTGGAAGGTTCTTTCTTATGTTTAAATAACAAAGAATTCCATGTAAAAGAAAATATGAACTGAACTGTTAGAAATGTACTGTACGTTCTCATTTGCAATTGATGCAGGGAATTTTATATTGGTCAGACTGGAGACAAATTACATAACAGAAGGACAGCGCATGATCAACAAATCAGAGATCCATCAACAAGACAAATACCGTTAAGTTCTCATTTAGACCAGTGTTGCAATGTCAATCCTAAATTTTCAATTTTTCCATTTTACAGGTTTCACACCGATGATATTTCAGCACGATGCACAGAAACTGAGACAAGGAAAAGCAGAATGGTTCGTGTAAACAAGTTTTGAACTACAGTAGAGCCCCTCTAATGCGACCACTTAACGAATAAACATGGGTGTCTTTATAAGCAGGTGGTTGCTTAATGCAGGCGAAAAGTAATGCAGATGTTTTCTGCATTACCTTTGTCCTGCAGTAAGCTACCATCTGCCTCTACCACCCAGAATTATACCTCTTTTAGGTGGTCGGATTAGAGGGAGTTTACTGTACATCTAAACTTGATTTAAGTATAAAATGCATTACATAATGTAGGAAGGTAGTGTATATCAGATTTAGCCAAGCAAGCACATCACATCCGGTTAACGTTAGTCCTACGTCCAACCGACGTTTCAGCGTTGGTTGGACGTCGGGCCAACATCAAACTTTTGCCATATGCTTGCTGCGAGGTCAGATCAGATGCAGAGCCAGACGGCATACAAAATGTAACATTAGCTGGTAGAAGTATTATATCATGGTAACCAGGTATGATTAAGATCAGTTTATTTAATAATTTGTTGTGAGGTACTGTTTCGAAAGCTTTAGAAAAGTCAAGTATTGCGATGCCTATCTGATGGCCTAGGTCATGTTCTTTTAAGAGCTCATTTAAGGTAGTTATTAGTTGAGTCTCATAAGAAAATCCTGATCGAAAGCCATGGTTTATGTTCGTTAAGATTTTGTTTTTCTCCAGGTGTGTTAAGATCTGTTTACAGATAATATGTTCAAGTAATTTACAGGTAACTGATGTTAGAGATACCGGACTGTAGTTTTCTGGTAGGTGTTTATCCCCCTTTTTGAATATGCTGGAGATGCTGGCATCCCTCCAGTCTTTTGGTAATTACTCCGTGTCAATAGAGCATTGTAGGGTGATTTTTAATATTGTAACATTCGTAGAACGTTGGTTATGCAAATGAGGCTGACCAGATAATTGTATCTTGGGAAGTGGAGGTATATATATATAGAGAGAGCAACAAACATCTTTTGATGGGAGCTTAAGCTTTGCATCGACAGGGTTTGTTGTTGCTGGGTCTCTCGGTTTGCACGTTACAAATGGTGGAAGCGGTGGGATAAACCAACTGCCAGACCGGAGTTGCCTTACCCACGGGTCTCCCAGGGTCCAAATCTCGGGACGAGACTTCTCAGAGGGGAGAGAATTGTAACGTTCGTAGAACGTTGGTTATGCAAATGAGACTGGCCAGTTAATTAGTATCTTGGGAAGTGGAGGTGTAAATATATATAGAGCAACAAACATCTCTTGATGGGAGCTTAAGCTTTGCATCGGCAGGGTTTGTTGTTGCTGGGTATCTCGGTTTGCACGTTGCAATATAGGTGCCAGATGTGTAGCACATTCTTTCTGACGGCATCGCGCGATAATTTTCTAACTTGGTTCCTTAGTATATTGTTCGAAAACAAGTTCAATTTGCCATCTCTCCACATGTATATTGTTTAGCTCACCTGAGCCAAAGGCTCAAGGTGAGCTATTGTGACCGCGGTCGTCCGTCGTTCGTCTGTCCGTCTGTCTGTCCGTTCACTTTTATTTCAAATGACTTCTTCTCCTAAACCACTGGGAGGATTTCAACCAAATTTCACAGAAATATACCTTAGGGTGTCCTCTATCAAGGTTGTTCAAATTATGACCCGGGCAAAAAATGGCCCCGCCCCTCTACTTTTAAAGTTGTTGTTTTTTTTAAATCTTTAAAAATCTTCTTCTCTGAAACCACAATTTCTAGAGCTTTAGTATTTGGTATATAGCATCATCTAATGGTCCTTTACTCAGTTTGTTCAAATGAGGACCCCCGGGCCAATATGGAAAAATAGTCAAACAGGGAGAGCCACACACGAAATGACAGCGCACCAAACACCATCGAACAAGAAACGGTAAAGCCACAAGACAAAACATAACAGGACGCATATCAAGACGAAACACATTAAACATTAAGCCCTGTGGCTTGTAATTTTTACATAAACTTATATAGGGAAACCTTTAAAAATATTCTTGTCTGAAACCACATAATCTAGAGCTAAGATATTTGGTATGAAGCATCACCTAATATACCACTACCAAGTTTTGTTCAAATAATGACCCGTGGGACAAAAATTGTATCACCCTGGGGCTTTAGACTTCTTAACATCAGAAATTACAATTAAAAAGTTCCCCCCTGAGCAAATTCCTCACAGTTATTTCCCTTGTCTCATCAGCATAGCCATTAGGGACAAAGGGAGATAACTGCATTGGAGTTCTAGTACCTCCTCAATAGTTATTCTATTTATAACTATTTATCAATAAATATGGAAGGTGGATCAGTGTAGCTGTTTTAGAAGGCATAGAAACAGATCTATCTAAATTCCATTAGCAAACAGCAGACCCTGATCCTATAGAAGCCACCTTATCTGGGTCTACTCTGTGTGCAGATGCGTGAAAACAAGTTTATATGAGGGAAATTAAGGGCATAATGCGACGTCTCATCAGGATCCAAACTAGCTGTTTGTCATCTTAACCATATTTTTGCAAAAAAAATGAATGTAAGTTTATTTTAAGAACTGAAGCAGATGACAATAAGTTTTTGTTGCAGACAAAAAATTAAAGGCATTTTGAAAGGATTGTTGACCTATTAACCCCATAATGTGTAGTGTGAGTGATTTGTGATTTCACAGCTAGATGTTATCATAGGTCTTTGCACAATGTTATGTTTGTTTCTGCAGTTAATTTATGTGATTGGAATAAAATTTAGTTTCATTATGATCATTTATTTTAATAAATTTTATTATGCGAGTCTTCATTAATTGCATTTAATTGAAATTTAGGTGTTTTATAAAGTGTTTTCTCCTCGCTACTAATTGTATTTATTTTAATTTGATTTTTAAAACAAATACTGTAGTTATTGTCAATCAATAATAAATGTTATTCAATAAATGAGTAACTCTTCTCCATTTCAATTGTTAAAAAAACTAATGACCCGTTTAATTGACTTATATTCACACCTAGAGCTGGAATTATTTCTAAACACCTATTAACCCTTTACCTGTTTGCTTTGACAAAAATTGATCTGGGTCCACTCTGTTCGCTAATACGTAAAACATGTTATTTCTATAAAGAGAAGTTTTAGCTTTGATAAAAACTGTACAATCAAATCTATATCTTGTCAAATGCAAACAGAGCAGACCCTGATCAAACAGCTTCTATAGGAGACGTCTGATCTGGGCCTACTCTTATTTTTAATGCGTTAACACATTATTTCTGTGAAGAGAAGTATTTTGCTTTGACAAAAACTGTAGAATCAGATCTATATTGTGTCAAAAGAAACAGAGCAGACCCTGATCAGACAGCTTCCATAGGAGTCGTCCGATCAGGGTCTACTCTTTTTGCTAATGCGTAAAAACAGGTTTATATGAGGGAAAGGGTTAGAATATTTTAAGAATTTTTTATTGGTCATTTCACACAAAACTGGCATTATGTAAAGGCAAAATTGGCACAAGTTGTAAACAGTTTAAATCTTGGTCAACCAGTCACTTGGTACTAGATCTGAATCCAGTTCAAGTTAATTCAGCAGTGAAAGGGTGAAAGCAGCGTACTAAGCTCCTATCATCTGCTAGAAATGATTTCCACTGAAAAATTAACATTGTCAATATATAACTGTAACTCAGGTGAGCGATATAGGGCCAATGTCCCTCTTGTTTTCATAATCTCGCCTTTCTGCTCACTGTGGTCAACGTTTTTTCTGTTTAGGTGAATACCATTTTCTCACTAGGTTTATTTACTTCATTTTGGTATAAATTTACCTTGATGTACCTTGATCCCTGGTGACCATGTGTGAGCGGTGCTCGTTGCGGTCCAATTTAAATCGTTTATTCTTCAATTTAATATACATGTGCATGTGTCATGCACGAAATGGATAAAATATCTGATAGCCAACGTCTCTTGCAGATATCAAATTTGTTTAGTTTCTATTTCCACTCGTTATTTAAGTTGCTTTTGAAGATGTTGACAAATCCAGACTCCACTGTGTTGTTGGACAGTGCATTCCAGGAATTTACTACTCTATTTGATAATCTGTTCTGACTCATCCTGCCAAGTGCATGGCTTTTGACTAGTTTAAATCTGTATAAATTTCATAATAGCTATATTCAGATAATCTGTAAATTTATCTACATTTTTGTCCTTCATGACCGTGTTCCAATCTAAGTTTAACATTTCTCTACAAAAGAACCTTTTCATAAACGAAAACTTGTTAAGTTAAGGGAATTAACTCTTCTTTCTTGGCGACCAGCGCGAGTGTTCCGAAATTTCATTGCAATTTTAGATGACGTATTACACAACACATCAACTTAAAAACAAAATTTTTGTCTGAACAAGTTAAGTTGTGGAGATAGTTCGATTGCTGCGATTGTGTGACTACCCTGAGTTATGTCTCAACAGGGTGCTGCTCTACAAAGCTATAACAATGAGCTTGTCAAATGTACGTCTTTTCATGTTACATTAATTGTTGCGGTGCATTTTATGATTTTTCTCATTCATTTGAGAGAATTGCCACCATCATAGATTAAATGTGAAGTTTGAAATTTCCCTGAATCAATTAAAATCGCATCTTTAACCTTTTGCCTATTAGAGGACTTGCAATTAGGGCTGCAGGATCTGCTCTGTTTGCTGATCTGCTCTGTTTGCTGATGGAATAATGTACTCAAGTATCCATTTCAATAAACTTTGTTACAGATTTTTTCCCATTTCTGACCAAATTCAGATCAAATTTAAACCCTTTCAGCAACACTGTGCCCAAGTTTGCCTTGAATCCATCTTTAAATTGTAACAGAACTGGTGAAAAACATGCAGTGGTGAGCCAGACCGGGGCTCGAACCCAGGATCCCTCACTTACTGTCTGTTTCTATCTATCTATCATCCAGTTTTTTTGTTTTTATTTCATGTTTTTGTGTTTTTAAACTTGCCTCAATCGATTTATTTATTTTTTATGCAGTCAGATCCTGAATAAAACTTTGATCCTTGCTTATCTGACTTGACAATCAGCAAATATTCATTTTCTACTTGTAGATCTAGTATCGTCATCGGAGGTATTTTCGAACACTGCCTGTTTTCGAACATTAATAAATATAAACATAAATATTTGCGTTTTCAGGTGTAAATACAGTGTACAGATGATGTACATGAAAGAAAATGATGGGCTTCAAGTGGATTTTAAAACTCTGTACCTCATTAATATTAATGAAACAATGAATGCATGAATATTATTTTACTGAATGTTATAGTTGCATATGAACAAGAAGTTTACCCTGATAAGAACTATACACCCTGATAAGAACTGTACACCCATATATATATAGGCCTATATAATTCCAAAAGGAAATAGAATACACAATGAAGTAAATATTCCAAAATAGGGAATTAATATAATACATAAATACTTAAACTGCTCTGATCTAATATTTCGACCACTAAGGGACATCATGCATAAAAACTAGACAATGACGTCATGACATTTTAAAAAACAACCCAATGTCACCATGACGACGCTGGATCAACATTATTCTCTTTGATTTTATGGCTGAATGCATGTAACAAAAATGTGACATGTATTTTGACATGATAATCTTTGACAAAGGCCCTTAGTGGTCGAAATATTAGATCAGAGCAGTTTAAGTATTTATGATATAGAATAGCCACTGATCAGATGGCTTTGACAGGAGCTCTCTGACAGTAGCTTTCTGATCTGGGTCTTAGTCTACCATATGTTTACAAAGGAGTCAAAAAGCATCAAACTTATCAAGTAAAGGGTTTATGTGACATCTCCTATTTTCAGGTATAAATGACCTTTGTGGGAAGCGAGATGAACTTCACAAACAGATTTTACAGGAAGAGGAGGAAAAACAGAAACTGCAGAATGACATAAGAATACTGACAGAGAGACTCGCCAAAGTGAACGAGAGCCTCAGTAAGAAGATGGCCTCAAGAAATGAATTTGACAAGACCATAGCTGAAACAGAAAGTGCATACATGAAGGTATAGACTACACTTAGGTCATACAATAATATTTATCCTTAACCCCTTACCATTATTAGGAAATAATGAATATTAATTAACTGACGACTTATTATAGTAGTATGAACAAGGTAATTTTTGACCATGCCAGAAGCTGTAATCATGTTTTTTATACTACATCTGTATTTCATAAGCAAAGGGAGCAGACTCTGTTCAGTTCTCTGATTGCAAGGCGTTAAAAGGCATATCAACAGAGCAAACCCTGATCAGACGGCTCCTACAAAGTACATAAGCCATCTGATCTTGGTCTACTCTGTTTGCAAAAGGGTTAAATATTTGCCAATCAAAGTAAGGCAAATAGCGCAGACTGAAATAAAAAGGCAATCTTAATAAAGAAAGAAAAGAAATATCCTATTACCTGTCATGCGTTTGCAAACATAGTAGACCCAGATCATATTTCTCCTGTCTAATCAGTATCTACTCAGTTTGTGTATGAAATAATACAGATCTGATTCTACTCTCCATCATATGCCATTATAAAGATCCAGGTAATTAATATTCATGATGTCATTGGTTTACATAAATATTCATGATAGGACGGGTTAAAGTGCCTGAGAGGCAGAAGTAGAAACTGCTTCTGTCGATATTGGAGTACCATGTCTCGACAGACAATGCAAAGTAAAGAGTTGGCTGCAGGGCTCAAGTGGGTTCGGTCCTGATTTTGTGTCACCCAAATATTAAACAGTTGAACCCCTCTAAATCGGACATTCAGTTTAGTATAAATATCGTCTTGGAGACGGGTGACAGCTTAATGCAGGGTAAAAATTCTAGGAGTTTGTACTGGACTTTCACCCTGCATTAAGTAGCCACCTACCTAATATGTAAATTCTTCTCTACTATAAATCTGGTTGGGGTGACTGTATACATAGAACCTGTCTTAAGCGACCATTGATTGATTGAATGTAGGAGTCTTAAACAACTGGTGGACTGAGGTGGCTGCTTAATGCAAGGTAAAAGTTATGTTGAAACCTCCTGTTGGAATTTTCTGCATAAGCCATTACTTTCAACTTGCATTAATCCTTTCCCACATATGAATGCCTTTTCACACATTTGTAAACAGATTATACTCAGATCAGGAGGCCCCTATAGGATCCATCTGATCAGGGTCTACTCAGTTTGCTTGTGAAATCATAATACAGCCTCTACAATACTAAACATCTGGGATACGCAGGGAGACGTTTTCTTACAAATTGGCCTCTAGATTGAGGCCTGAACTGTATGTAGTTAACTGTATATACTTGGTACCTGTCACAACTCATGTCAATTTGTGTCTGCAAATCTGCAATTACCTATAGAGACAGGTAATACATGCACTCAGCGTCACATCATTATCAGAACAACAGTACAACCTCAAGTATAGGAATACTCAAACACACATTACTATCAAGCTTTAAGACAGGTCGCAGCTTAATTCAGGTTGAGAGTCATGCAAAAAGCCCCTCTGGGAGTTTTTTGCATACCTAAGGCCCTTTCACCATGCATTAAGAAGTCACTTGCCTAAAAGGGTCTAAATTCTTCAATACTAAAGTTTCTAATTATTTAGGTGCATGTATTTACTGTATGAAATCATTATGTTTCCTGAAAGAAAAGGAAGAAAATATATATATATATATGATGAAGATGACACATTTTGCAAATAATTAACCTTGGGAGCGAAAGAGTTTGAAAACATTTTAACATTTTGTTTTCCATTTTCATTTGAAAATCGATAATCAAACTGCTAGCCCTTGTCCCACTAAAGCGTGAGCTGACTCAAAGTTGCAAACAGCTTGGATCCAGATGAGACACTGAGTAACTCAGCATCTCATTTGGTTTAAAGCTGTTTGACATTATGCCAACAGTTATCAGAAACTTGATTGCATTGTAAATAACCAAAATTGCACTTTTTCACAATGAGAATAATTTTGAGTAATATAGTTTTTATACTGTACCAAGTTGTCTAGTTTTATGCTATGCCAAGTTGTCTAGTTTTTATGCATGTCAAGTTGTCTAGTTTTTATGCTATGCCAAGTTGTCTAGTTTTTATGCTATGCCAAGTTGTCTAGTTTTTATGCTATGCCACATTGTCTCAGAATCTAATCAGGATCCAGACTGTTGGGTATAGTTTGATACAGGTAAATTTGAAATTGTTTTTCTTTCCAGATTCTTGAAAGTTCACAGACCTTACTAAATGTATTAAAGAGGGAATCACAGAGTTTACGTGAAAAGAACATCAAGCCTGCTGGGACAGCATCAATGTCCTGACCACATCGGGTATCTGAGCTTTGTCTGCACTAATTGTGATATGTTAGCCAACTATGAAAAAAAGTTCATTTTGCCTTAGAAGAGAACATCATCACATAACTGTGGGGATTCACATGTGTGTATCATTATATTCTTTACAATTATGAGGGACCAGTTTGTTTAACTGGATATCTGCCAATTATAATGCCATTGGTTTCCTCACGACATCACTGTCTTTTTGAAAAGTTGATATTAAATTATTTGTGTTTCAATGATAAATTTCAAAAATAAAGTGTTCTTCCCAGATCTACAATATTGTGTTTTGAATAATTTGTATGAACTAAAAAATTTCAATTATTATTTTTGAATTAATATTGCTATTTATATTAAAAGTATAATATTTAAAAAACAGCTTTTAGTTTTCAATTTAAGAGGTACATGTACTACAGTAAAACTCCGCTAATGCGACCACCTAAAATAAGTATAATTCTGGTA